>OZ007568.1:50498462-50544610 GCA_963931925.1 Onchidella celtica | reverse complement strand
TCTCTATGTAGCCCACTCCCTTTCGCGTCCCTCTGTTTCTTTCACCTTCCCACTGCCTTTTCATCTCTTCCTCTCTCTCTCTCTCTCTCTCCCTCTTCCTCTCGTTCTCCCTCTGTCTCTCGTTCCCTTTCTCTCTCTCTCTCTCTTATTCACACTCTCGTCCGTCCTTTTCTCTTTTTCTCTCTGTACTTCACTCTCTTTCTCTTCCATCCGTCTCTTTCTTTCGCTCGCCCCCCCCCCCCCTTCTCGCTCCGCCCTCACCCCTCTCCCCCATAGTGTCCAGCATTGTCCAGAATTCCACACTTGCAACTTTGACATTTGCTCATGGCCTGCCTTCCAGCTCCTCTTTCCACAACGCCATTGTGCACTGAGTCCCCAGGAAAGACACAAATTATACATCATTGATTTCACACCTCCGTTGTCCTCCTCCTCGTTCAGTTATATTGTTTTTATCTATGATCACCAGCAATACATTCATTCACATTCATCTTTTCTCTTATTTTATTTATATCTTTATTCATGCATTCGTGCGTACCGTCCTTCTTTCCGTTATCCATTCTTTAGTGCTTCTTTGGATTCTGCCATGGATTAAGTTACCCGTACTTTCCCTTTCCCCGCCATAACATTGATGCTTTGTCTGTTCTTTCTCCCTCTGTGTTTGTCGGCATCCCACCCCCCTCCCATTTCTCTTCCTTGCTCTTCGAATAATAATGTAAATGAATTGAAATGACGCCATGAATAAAAAAAAACGCGCCAAGCGAAACGAATATTTTCCGTTACGTTCGTTGATCTTAACATTTTTTTCCCCTTCTGTTCTTTCCCCCTACGGCTGTGGGTGCCCACGCACAAGAATTATTTATTACCATGTTAAAAAAAAATAAAAAATGATGGTGTTCAAGCTTAGAGTTCGCTTTATTCCCAGTCCCATTCATCTTCTACTCTGAAGTGAAATACAATCTACAGAAATATCAATAATTGAATCAACCTTTAATGTTCTGTAGATGTGAAAAGACTTAAAGAATGTTTTGTTTTTTTTTTGTTTGTTTGTTTTTAAATTTATTGACAGATTAAAAAAGATTTTCAACAAAAAAAAAAAAAACAGACACAAAGTGTAAGCAATCTAGGTGAACAGTTCAGGAATTGACAACAAATCGAGCACAAAACGTATATTATGCGAAGTGGGCTAGTTCACAAGGCGTGAAGAATCAGGTATTAAAGTTTGAATATCAGAAACATTTATATATATATATTTTATTTTTTTTTTTGTTACATATTATTATGTATTTACAAACTTTTGAGATCTGAAGATCAACTGGTATCACGAAAGGAAAAAATGGGAGGGCACACAAAAATGTAGGTACCTGAGAGATGTTGTCAGTAAAGAACAGGGCGCATGCCAGTTGGCGCACAGAGTCACGTCACGTCTGCTTTGCGTCGGTTTTGAGTAAGACCTGACTGAACTTCCTTGAATCAGTTATGGAAACATTGCCAGTGAGCTAAGTCCCGTTGAACTCCATAGTCTGCATTTCACACAAAAACCTAGGCAAAACAGATTGACCTAATATGCGGCTAGCCTTATTGAGATTCAGTTACACTTCCGACCATTGATTATGCTTTCAAGTTGGACTTCGTGTTACTTCTGCTTCTTTTCGGACCATCAGATAATAGGGTTAACCCGACTTTAGCTTTTAAATGTAAGTAGTGAAGCTTCAATTTGTGCTGAGGATGAATGAATGGTTTCCAGATTCAAGAGGAGAAAAATTATTATGTCACTCTTAAAAATAATGAGATTTTCAGTAGTCGACAGACTTAAGAGCATTATACATGCGTTCGACAATGCCTCAAAAAATGTATGTACACAAATGAATGGCTTGATGTTGTTTGCAACTCTATCAGACTGCATGCTTGTTGTCAGTGTCTGGTCCAGAACCGCCATCAGTATGTACACACGCCAGGGTTCACACGGGTCCTTAAAAGTCCGTAAAGTCCTTAATTTTCATTTTAAAAAAAATAAATACTCAAAAAGTCCTTAAATTTTGAAAATGATGCCAAAGTCCTTAAAAAGTCCTTAAAATTTGTGTTTCAGTTGAAACATTTGAGATTGAAATCTTCCAGTTGCACACTGGATAATTGGTACTTTGAAATAACTGAACTTTTCGGGGTAAATTTACTATGTTTGAACTCTGGATACAGAAACATTCCGTTTCGATGAATGCTGCACGCCACTTGTATAGTTGTAATATTTCTTGGTCGCAGGCATACAGGTCCTTAATTTGTTCACTGTGAGTCCTTAGGAAGTCCTTAAAAAGTCCTTAAAATTAGTTTTCAAGACTTTGTATGAACCCTGAGTCACGCGATAACTCAAATAATTAAAACATCTGTCCTTTGTAATTTGAGTCATAAAACTTGAATGTATCTGAACTGACATTATAAAATTAGTAAATAATCAAAGTGTGTACACATTTTTGAGACAATCCTCCTTACTTCATCAGAGGGAGGAAAGTTTGCAAAAACGATGAATTTGCGGAGCCCTACGTGTGTGGACAGGCAGACACAAGAAAACCTTACAAACAGAACATAAATGTGAAAAAAACAATTACCAAACAAGGTCCAGTATTACAGGGTAAGAGGTCCCTGTTTGCAATTTGTTGAAACCGCAAATGTTGCTGAATAGCTGCAGCATATACATGTATATTCACTTGAGTCTTATGGTCAGTTGCCTCTACTACGATTGCTGAGCAGGACACAGTCGCATTTACGTAGTAGGGGGTTCAATGCACTTGTTCCAGTCACAGCGTGTACATAAGTCTCTTAATTTGATGTATACTACCATAACGGCCACAGCCGAACAAAACTCAGCTGTTCTCTGTAACCAATGGGTGTGACATTTCAGTGAGACAGCCAGTGGTCCTTATAATAATGCAGTGTTACTCAACGCGCCACCCACGGGTCTTTTTTAAGTGGCACACCAAAGACCTCAGAATCTCAAAAAATAATGAGGTGACAGGAGGGTTTTCCACATTTAGTCGAATAAAACCATCACTGTGCTCCTGTGGCTGTATAAAATTGACACGTTTGTATTGTAAAGTGGTCAAAGGCTTAAAAGAGAATGGAAAGCATTGCAATCATGAGACATGGCATATCTCCACGAAAGCTTTCTTGATGGGCTCGTTCAGTTTTTAAATTGTTTGTCAGTTACTCGTTTTGATAATAATATATGAAGTTAACGTGAGTTAGGATAGTGTACGTATACAGTATATTATACATGTATGTATGTCTTCTCTCTCTCTCTCTCTCTCTCTCTCTCTCTCTCTCTCACTCTCTCACACACACACACACACACACACACTCCCCTCTCTTTCACTCCGTCTCTCTCTTGGTCTGTCTTCCTCTATCTCTTTCTCTCCCCCCCCCCTTCCCCCACTTTTTTCTCTCTCTCTTTCTCTCTCCCCCCCTCTAGCTGTCTCCTATTCTTTTCCGCTTCCCCCCCCCCTCCCTCTTACCCCCTCCCCGTTCACCCCCTTTCATCTCCCTCTTTCTCCCTCTTTCTCTCTCTCTCAACTCCCTCTGTCTCTCTTTCTTCTACTCTCTCTTTCTATTCCTTTCACCCATTCTCTCTGAATCAATTAATGAGATTTATTGCTCTCCCTAATGAGCTGAAATGGAACATTGTTCTCTTACAAGACTCTGTTACGGGAGATGCCCGACTTTCATCGTTAAAAAGTCACCATAACCCTGTGTTATTCCAGAACATGATGAACATCAGGGGCAGAAGCTCCCCAGGGGCATTGTCTCTCTAGGCCTTAATCTTCCCGGTATTGGCATCGCAGGAATGCTGGGTTTCTAATTGGCAGAGGCAGACGGGGCGTGAATGTTATTTAAACACGAATATATTCTGTTCTCTCTTCTCTCAATCTCTCCATCTATCCATGGGGAGACTGAAACTTCACGTCAATTTAAAGAGTTTTAGCATACAAATAGCTGAGGTGCCCCACGCCTGGCTGTTTTTTAGTTTCAGTTCTTGGTGATTATAATGCCTTTGCCCCTTCCTTTAGGTTTATGTTATTGTTGTATATTTCTTTGTTTGTAGATAGATTTAAGTCTTATTACATTCCCCTTGTGCGTTAATGTGCCCTGCGCACGAGATCGGGCCAGAATAATGATCTGCGCAGTGGACATTTCGTTTTTATTGTGAACATCAACAGGGCGTGATGGCGTCTCTCGTTCGTGAGAAATTAAAAGCATCGGGAGACGAAATTAGCGACACAAAACAAGCTCAGAAAATATGTCCCCACCATTTCAAGCCGCCTAAATATGTGAAAAAGAACCTGCTGCAGGTCGAAAGGAAGGCAAAGTCTGTAACATTCCATGCGAATCCGAGTTGTAGTAACGGCGGTAGGGCTTGTTAAAAATCCTGCGAGCTGTTTTAAAAATTTATTTATGACGTATTCACAAAAATTCATTCTATACCAGACACGTCTTTAAAAACTGTACCAATAAGGTTGTTGTTGTTAATTGACCGTAGTAGGTTTTGTTTTCACTTGTCAGCTATAGCTTACTGTGTAACAGGGGTGGCCAAACCGCTGCTCGCGAGCCACATGCGGCTCTTTGACCTTCAATATGCGGCTCGTGGAAATAATTATGTGCTGAGATGTTAATGATGCTTGCGTTATGAATGACAGGGTGGCTGAATGCAGTATAAATACACAGCTTGATATGTAGCTTAATAACTTTTGTCCAGGGTGACTGACTGAAGACTGTATTTGTCATTCATTTAAGGGCAGGTGAGATAATGAGCCAGTGAAATAATGATAGGCTCCCACAGCTTAAACCATGAAAGTTGTTTTTTTTTAAAACTTTTACACGTATTTCTTAATGTTTATATAAAATTTTTATAACAAAATGTGTTATGTCACAATAAAAACGTGTGTGTAAATTTTGTTCAATCTTGTGGCTCTCGAACATCTGAAGTTTATCATTATGTAGCTCCTGCCTTAAGCAAGTTTGGCCATCCCCTGCTATATCAGATACCAGGGTCCCATTACAAGTCTCAGTGTTATGGCCAGGATTAGGTTCAGCTGTCTGACAGCTACATGGTCAACCTTTTCATTGGCGACATGGTCACAGTAAGCCCGGGCCAGCACTAGCCGATTTTGATCGGCCTGACTAGTTGGATGATGACGTCACGTTATCCAGTTTCAGCAACAAAAAAAAAAAAAGTAGGCTAGTACATGCGGTCTCATTGACAGTATAGTTCGTCGGCCGCGCAAAATCAGTAAGTGCCCTTCGGGATCGACATTTTGGGAAATTGGCTGCATTGTAGTGAGTGGTTTGGCTACAAACCCCAGATAGCTTTTTACCTTATTATTATTATTTTTCCCTGTAGAAGTTGTTGTTCAGTTTCAATGCCGTTCATGGCTTCTGGCTTCGGTGATTTTTTTGTTGTTGTAATCTTCTCCCTTTTCTCACCCTTAACACCGCCCCCCCCCCCGCCCCCACCCCGTCCCTTTTTTAAAAATCAAGTCATCATGTCAGCTTGCCATTTCTAACTTTTACTGTCATTGTTTCTGTTGTGGGCGGTTAGCGGGGAGATCATCTCAAAGTTCCACTTGTCTCATATTTCACTGTGTGCAGTTTGGCCCCTCCTTTTTTCCCTCTCAATGCCACAACCTAAAGTTTCAAATAGTAGAATCTATCAAATTAATTTTCTTAAAACTGTCAACTAATCTAACCCAGTCTTGTTTTGTATGTGTTCAAGTTTCAGGCGGTCGTTTAAAAAGTTTGTAACTACGGTAAAATACAATTATAATCTGTTTTGTAGTCTCTTTCTTTGATAAGGTCAGTTACATGTCATGTGTTTGACACGCGTTCATTCAACTGCAACTCGGTGTGTAGTTCTCTCTTGAGATCTGAAGCAAGACTGAAGATTGTTATGGGGAACTTTCTAGATGCAGAGAGAGAGAGAGAGAGAGACAGTGGCAGACTGGCAGGCAGACTGACAGACAGATAGAAAACAGGTTGATCCCGGGTAATGCCGGGTTCCTCATCTATATGTGGTTATTTAAAAAAACAAAAAACAAATTTTTGTATTTTTGTGTTCGTCGTTTCCAGTTACTCTTGAGACAAAATCACGGTTCAGCACGTCCTAAACGCCTGGGCAAACTTTTCCCATCAGTTCCATAGGTTTTTTGTTTTTTTCCATATGGGCGTATCGCGTGGGTATTTTGCTCCCTGTTGTATTTTTCGTGAATTTTCATTGACCTTTGGCCCAGTTTGGGACTTTCCTTCTCGGATCACTCCACGGACAATGCTGGCCACACGAAATACTCTCGTTGATTAAACGCTTTGGGGTGAAAGTAATCTACCGATGTCCGATTGCTTTGCTCTGTTTCTTCATTTTGCTACTGTTTCCTTTCTTAGCCTCTTTCTGTTCTCTCTCTCTTTTATGCCTCTTTTCTATTTCCTTCTCCTTTTTTCTCTATTTTTCTTTCTGTTCTTTCTCTTCTAAGTCCTTTTCTCATTTTATTTCCTTTCTCCCTCTCCATCTCTCTCGCACTCGTTCTTGCTCCCCGTGTCTCCTCTCTCCCTCTCTCTTCTTTCTGCCTGTCTCTCTCTCTGTCTCCATTTCAGTCTTTTTCTCTCTCTCTCTCCTTCTCTGTCTCTCAGTCTCTCTTTCTCTCTCCCTCTCTTACTTCACCCCACACACATGCGTACACACGGATGCTCTTCGGGTAATTCGCAAGAAAACATGCAATGCACGTGCATTAAAAAGAGCTGATAGTTGCAATGGCTTTGACCAGAGGGTGTCTCTCTCTCTCTCTCTCTCTCTCTCTCTCTCTCTCTCTCTCTCTCTCTCTCTCTCTCTCTCTCTCTCTCTCTCTCTCTCTGTATGTGTCTCTGTCTCTCTTTCTTTCTCTGTCTCTCTCTCTCTGCTTCAACCATCTGTAGTCCAAGAGAGATAAACTAGGTACCCGACGAGGAAGAGGGGAAAGATTTCTGCCGTCCTTGTTTGACGTTCATTATATTTCAGGTAGAAACTACTTGGGCCACCAAACCAGTTTTATATAGCAGTTTTGTTATCACATTCTGGCCAGTTTTCTTAAACATTATTGTGGCAAAAAAAAACAAACAACGCTGAAGAGGGGGCTGCTGTGACCAGTTAACTAATCCTAATGCTAACTCTTTAAGCCAAAATCTCTCCTTCGCACCCCCAAATGCACTGTGTCAATATAATAATATAATAACTCAATTTTCCCACTGCTATTTTTAAACTAATTTAGACTAAGATCATCAAAATTTGAGTATTAAAACTAGTTAAAATTGAGACGGGACATTTGCTCAGTTGTCTTCGTCTGTCATAAGTTCCCAAGGGGGGATAGCCCAGACAACGAATCCGTCAACTGTCGAATCCCCAGCTTATCTGGTCTGGACGATCTCATTGCACCTCATTCAGTCTGTCTGTTTTTACCCTGGCTTGGTCTAATTATCTTCATCGTTGGCCATTTCTGTCTCTCTTTCTCTCCTCCCGTCTTCCTTTCCATTTCACCCCAGTTATTGTCTCTTATTCTCTCATTCATTCTCCTTCTCTCCATCTTACTTCAGTATAATTGTCTCTGTCAGTGATTTTTCTTTCTCTCTCTGTTTCTGTCTGTATTTCTCTCTGACACACATCTATCTATCTATCTATCTATCTATCTATCTATCTATCTATCTATCTATCTATCTATCTATCTGTCTGTCTGTCTGTCTGTCTGTCTGTCTGTCTGTCTGTCTGTCTGTCTGTCTTTCTGCCTGTCTGTCTGTCTGCCTGCCTATCTCTCTGTCTGTCTATCTATCTATCTATCTATCTGTCTGTCCGTCCGTCTGTCTGTCTGCCTGTCTGTCTAACTCTCTCTCTCTCTCTCTTTCCCTCTTCATCAGCTCACCCCAATCGTTATTTCTCTCACTCTCCTGTTTACTTGCCCCCCCCCACCCCCCATCCATCTCTCTCCTTCTTACATTCTCTCTCCCCTGCCACGTTGACAGTCAATGTTTCTTGCCTCTGTACAGTAACACTGATAATCTGAACACAGAGAGAAATATTCTCCATGCACGGGCTGTAGTAGAGAGAAATGGAAGTACGTTTATAAAGGAAACTTTAAATGGCAGCAAATTAGTGGCAAGACAGTCTCTCTTTCTTTCTCTTTCTCTCTCTGTCACACACACACACACACACACACTGTCTCTCTCTCTCTCTCTCTCTCTCTCTCTCTCTCTGTGTTTCTTCCAGTCTCTCTCTCTCGCCCTCATTCTGTCTGTCAGTCTCTCCCTCTCTCTCTTTCCCACCTCTCCTCTCTCTCTCTCTGGCTGTCTCTCTCGTACACACTCTCTCTAGACTTCTCTCTTCGTCTCTCTTTCTCTCCCGCCACTCTCCCCTTTACCTGTGAGCCTGCGAAATACGTGATAAGCCGTCAGATGTATCAGCATTGATGTCGTGAAATCAGAAAGCTTACTGGGACTGGAATCATCCTGATATTTTATGTACTGTATGATGTGTTAGATTAGTGGCACTGCATGTGTACTGTACACAGGCTGGAAGCAAAGTGAAAATGCGATTGGAGGGGGGAGGGGGTCGTATATCGCAAAGCCGCGCGACAGGAACAAACAATTTTAAAAAATAAATAAACTGCAATTAAATGCAGAATAGTAAAAAAAAAAAAGGGGGGGGGGGGGTAAGAAATAAGGAGCTTTGGACTTTTTTTGTTATTTTTTCACAAAGATTTTTACAAGAATCCGGGAGCAAGACAGTGTCCTGTAGTGGTGTAGTCGCTTTTACCTGCTTCTGGAATACATGAAAAATAAAAGAGAGAGAGAGAGAGAGAGGAAGGGAGGACTGGGGGCGTGGGTACATGGGACCAAGACTGAATGAAAAGACCTGCTGAATAGTAAACAGGAAACCCCATCCAACTTCAACCATCCTCGTTTTTATGTTGCATTTCGACGAAAGGGCGAATAGTTGTTATCTGTCCGTCCCTTCGTCATGAAACCGACGATTTGGTCTCCATGCAAATAGCGCAATATTTTTTACCCCATGTTTGAAAATAACGTCCTAGGTTTGGTTTCGTTGTTTGTTTTTTTAATCCTGTTGTATCTGTGCATTGGTAAATTACAGTCTTTTCAGACTCTGTGCGCTTCATTTGCCTCTAGGCCTGAAATGGCCAAGTCGAGATTAACAGCTTGACCGGGGGTCCTGTGTAAATTTACTACCTTCCATCGACAGTTCCGAGCATTCTGTCACCACGTGTGAAATGTCCACAGACATGAAATAAATGTGGCTCTTTCCTGAAGCTCCACATCGCTGACCTCCCGGATTGCCCACGGAAACCTCCCAGACCATAGACCGAAAGGGTAATTACGGTGACCGGTGGTCAGCGAGCGATTCGGCTCCCTAATGAGGTTCCGATCAACGAATTGACCATTGCCGCCTGGAGGGGCGAACGATTCTTGGACTGGCCTTTCGTTTCCGTCACGGGAGCCATGATTGCTTGATCGGGATCAATTGGATAACGTCTCGTTGAAAGGATTTGTCCCGTTGGTATAGTACCGTAATGTTCCTAGTCCTTGCACTGAACGCTTATCACCCGTACTGTCTTGAGTGGCTCAAAATTTTTAATAGAATCTTAAAAACTTCGAGCAAAGGGAAAACAACGTTCAAAATTTAAAATGGTTACTCTGGCCGGGTGGTTATTCCAGCTAAAGATATTCTGGCCTGGTAAATGGATTAGGCGGCTGGCGGCTCGCTGTGAATGTAATTAGCATTTGAGAAGCGTCTAATGCTATAGTACCGAAAATCCAACTTTGTCCTTAACCACAATCTCCATCTTAACCCGAAAAACGTTCGAAAAACAACTGAAATGCAGCAAAAACAATAAGACAAAAACATTTTGCAAAGCCCTGCGTTGGCAGCAAATAATAATAATAACAACAACAACAACAATAAACAATTCAAAATGACAATCATTTTATATTTTGTCATCGTCAAAAATATCATTATCATTAATAGCACACTGTCATCATCTTCGCTAACACTATTTGTTATGGAATTGAAGCCCCTAGGCTGAAAGAGGGCACCAAAATATTACTAATAGAATCTACCAGTACAAAGTGACGTTTTTAGTCGGGTGGAGAAATCTTGGACCAATCAGATTTCCTGCAGTTCGTAAAGCGGTCATGAATTCTTTTATCAGAGGGCAGTCGTACCGCTGACACTTTATTGTTGAACTGAGATCCGTAAACCTACAGAGAACGCCAAAATTTAACTAATACAATTTACAAGAACGAAGTGGCGTTTTTTATCGGATGGAGAACTCTTTGACCAATCAGATTTCTGCTGTTCTCAAACTAACGTGGTCATTCTTTTATCCGAGGGCAGTCGTACTGCTAACACTTTATTACGGAACTAAGTCCGTACACCGAAAGAAAACACCAAAATATTGCTGTCAATAGAACTTGCTAGTACAAAGTGACTTTCCCTGTCGGGTAGAGAAATCTTTGACCAATCAGATTTCTTGCAGTTCTTAAAGGGGTCTTCAATGCCTTTACCTGGCGGCAGTCGTACCGCTAACACTAAATCATTGAACCGATATCCGTACACCGAAAGAGAACATCAAATTATCCCTGAATATACTAGTAGAAGGTGACGTCTTGGTTTTTTTTTATGTCGGGTAGGGCAATCTTTGGCCAATCAGGTTTCTTGCAGTTCTTTAAACGGTCATCAGTGCCTTTACCTGGGCAGTCATACCGCTAACACTGAATATAATATATAACTATATAATATATATATATTATTTTTTATTATATTATATATAACTGATATCCGTACACCGAAAGAGAACACCCAAATATTGCTTATAGAATGTACTAGTACGAAGTGACTTTTTTATGCGGGGTAGGGCAATCTTTGACCAATCAGGCTTCCTGCAGTTCTTAAAGGGGTCATCAAAGCCTTTACCTGGGGCAGTCGCACCGACACCTATATTTGAGCATTTTTAGAGTTTTAGCAAAGACTTGTCAGGTGTACGGTAGTCATCAAGCCTAGCCAGACTTCACCGTAATTTTCCGATCCAGCGACCATCTTCGGCCCACAGACTAATAAAATACCCAGACTGGATGAGCCCATTGTGTGACGTCACAAAACAGCGAAAGGTCATGAACCATCCGCCACATTAGGTTTACGCTAACGACCGACGCTTCAGTATAGCTACAATTTTGAATGACACCATTTTGACGCGCCTACTGAACGCGGAAGTTTGGTTCCGCACCAAGAAATTAATATATGTACAACCAATCTTGACAAATAAAAAGAAATATCTACTGCAGATAGAATTAGAATCGGAATTTCCCGAGCGGCGGCCACGTTGATTATACGGCCGCCGCTCGGGAAATTCCGTAAAAAACGACACAGCCCGAAGCTCGTGTTTCCAGTCTGGTTAATTTATTAGTCTGTGCTTCGGCCCGACCAAAGCGAGACAAATTTCAGTGTTGTTACAGTCACGTGACCTGCGTGAGCACATAAACCAAACAACAATAATTTTAAAATAAAAATGGATTCGCGTGTCCAATAAAAACTTTCCAAATTAGTGATCGGGCAAATCTCTTATTTATTTATTTATTTATTTATTTATTTATTTATTTATTAATTGATCTACTTGTCTCTATTATTTCGTCATACAGATTGTCTAGTGGTTTAAACGATTGCATCTAAACATCTTTAAACATGCAACAAACAACAAAGAGCTACTCTCCCCCCCCCCCCATCCCCGCCCCGCCCCCAATGACCACTGAAAAAACAACAACAACAACAAAAAAACCCAGTTATTTCCAAATAGAATTAAAACACGCCCATTCCTCCTGAGAAAACGAAAGAAGAAAACGTCCACGAATGAACGGTTGCACTGTTATATATGTACATTCCAGATCCGAAACTGGTCCGGAAAAGACGTCTATTTCTGCCGTAGCATCATTTAAAATAATTATGCTACAAGATTATTATGGTACCGTACTATTTGGTATTTAATGCCAGCGGCTCCTCATGCATCTGTCAGCGTACTGATAATTGATATGCCAGTGTTTGACAGCAAGTAATTAAAAAAACAACTCACATTATATTAAAATTTATGCTGCCCCAGATATTCAGCCGTGACAAATCTGTATGCAAAATGAGTGACGGGAAAGTGGAACTCAAATATGGAGGTGACTTTTATTTTTTTTTTTACTCCAATGTTATCTTCTCTAGACTCGTAAAATTAGAGCATTGGTGGTGTTGACATTTAAACACCCTGTTGTTTTCTGCATCGTAGTCAACTGAAAATCGATAATCCAGGTTAACTATTTCGATTTTTGTTATTTGTTTATTTTATTTTCAGATCAGCTCACGTTCATGGATTCAAAAGAAAATAATGGGGTGTTTGTGTGGGAATTGCTGTATATCTGAGTATGAATGTGTGTGTGTGTATATGTGTTTTGGTGGGGGGGGGGGCGGAGGAGGGAGAGAATGACACAATTCTATAAAGAGCAGTGCGCCATGACTTCAGCATTATATAACGACGTAAAGCATGCCCAGATACTGTTGTTTACCCTTGGTTTTTACTGTTAATTCTGGGTTGCAAACACTGGAGCTGGGCGTGTTTGTGCTTTGAATTTAAACGCATTGTTAGCATGTTTACACATCCTATAATTACGTTAATGTTCTTGCATTTAATCACATAGCGCGTAAGCTGGTTTACTCAGGGATTCATTTCCACGCAACGTTGAACTGTTCTAGGGCGTTTGGAAATTCGTGCCTTCGGCCTCTTGCAATTTCCACGAAAACTGATTGTTATGTTGCATGCAGTCTTAGAATAAATTTTCCGTGGCCTTAAAATTTTCAGATCGTTAAATCAACAGGCAACTTCAATTTTGCTTAAAGCGGCAAATTTCTTTAATCCTCTAATATTACGGTAAACGCGCTCTTACTATATTGACGAAATATCACAAAAGCCACAGAAAAACTGTGGGGTCGCGCTCTTACTATAATTCACGTCTCTTCCGTCTTCAGTACTGCTGACTTGATGCAGAGAACGTCAATTATAGTTTTATTTTAAAAAAAAAAAAACGTTTCCCGTTGTAGAGTTCTTGTCCATTAGCGCAAGTGTGCACTTTTTGAACAGAAATAGTGACCTTATGTCTGTAAAACTTTTAATGTATTTATATTATGAAAGTCTGAGACACTTTCTTTACATAGCCCAAAGAAGCAAAATACATATGATGACTTTTGAAAGGGGAAAAAAAAGTTAAGTTCATGAAGTCCAGTGGTTCATATATCTACTTGCAATATATTCAGTCAAATGGATGCAAAGTTATAGCTTTGGGAAGAGGGGCACATATTTGGGAACACGACTATTGCATACATGTATGGGCCTAGCACCTGATGCAAGTGGTGGTCAGTGCCACGTAGAACATCGACCAAATGACGAAGAGGATAGTGCCTGCCGAGTTAAAACCTTGATGATATCAAATTTTTTTTCCTTTTCTTTTTTTTCATCGGCAAAAAGAATTGAAACTCACAGGGGGGTGAGACCTCAGAAGATCCTCAGAAGCCGAGCCTACCGAACAAATGTTTCAACTTGAGACGTCATTGCATTCGGCATATAATTGTACAGAATTATATAAAAACTTGAAGTGAATTGCACATTTAGTTGATCGTATAGTTTTGACGTGTTTTTTTTTTTTTTTTCGAGAGTCAATCTACATTTCTGAATATTTTACTGCATGTATATAATTTTGTCCACGGACACAGAACTAGCAGCTAGGCAGATAAATCAGTAATCTATCGTGGTTGATAACTGAATATCCTGCTGTCGGTCATCGTGTTCTCTGGCCCAAGGCAACGCCATAACTGCATCCCGTGTGATCTGAATATTCCTTACGGGGGGGGGGGGGGGGGGTCAACAGGAGAGAAACGATTGGATCTTAGATCAGGTTTTGTTTGTTTCTTTTTATTGGACGGCAACGCCTTAAAATCAGGCCAAAGTTTGGCTTTGGGCGATCTTGTAAATGGCCTAATTTGGAACATGCTCATGTAACAGTGCAGATGGATTGTGATGAAGTGGCAGAGAATGTCTCGGATTTGGAGTGAAGGGAAGTGAGGTTTCCTTTTGGCGTGATTACTCGTTGGTTTCGACGATCCGAGTGAAAGTCCAATATCTCCAATGTCTTGAGAGGGCTTACGCCGCACCGAGATGGCCTCGTTCGTCATATGAAGTTGTCGGGCCAGATTTGGAAAGTATCGGAGTTGTAGTTTATTCTGTGCTGTATATTTCTGTCTCTCGGTTGTTTTCCTTTAAGCCTTTAACAAACAAAAAAGTCCAGGATATAAATATCACCTACAGCAGAATTATACAGGGCTGACGTCCACCACAAATAATGTGTATTTTGAACGCCTAATCAGCAGCCCGGTCATTACGTTGTCAAACTGACATGTTCATACATCATTTGGCAAAGATTCTCTCTAATGGGATGGATGAAATCAATGATGCGGTTCCTCCAACCAGGGTAATTGTCCGTTCCCCGGTTCCAATTGGAAAGGACAAAAATTGAAGAGAAATGGCGTGTAATGAACAGGTTGAGGGGTTAAGCAAGAACGATACGTCCACTTAATTATGGTTCTGGAATCTTAATGAAGGTTATTACAGAAAACTCAGCCCGATCTTTGAAATTCCCTCTGGTCTCCTTCAGGCTCACTGTTTTTATTTTTTTCTGTCCCGCTCTCCAGATGACAGATTCATTAAAATCTGATATGAAAACTGGACATCTTGTAGTACCAATACCCTGATTAGAGTTAGAATTGAAAACGTTTAATCTCAAGTCATAAGTCATTAGATACTCTGTTCCATTCTGACAGAATATATTATAAGGATTCATTCCCATTCCGATAGAATATAAGGAACTACTCTAATCTGACAGAATATAAGGAACTACTCCAATCTGACAGAGTATAAGGAACTACTCTAATCTGACAGAATATAAAGAACTACTCTAATCTGACAGAATATAAAGAACTACTCCAATCTGATAGAATATAAAGAACTACTCTAATCTGACAGAATATTGGGAACTACTCCAATCTGACAGAATATGAGGAACTACTCCAATCTGACAGAATATAAGGAACTACTCTAATCTGACAGAATATAAGGAACTACTCCAATCTGACAGAATATAAGGAACTACTCCAATCTGACAGAATATAAGGAACTACTCCAATCTGACAGAATATAAGGGACTACTCTAATCTGACAGAATATAACTGATAAGGAACTACTCTAATCTGACAGAATATTAGGAACTACTCCAATCTGACAGAATATAAAGAACGACTCCGATCTGACAGAATAGAAGGAACTGTATAACAGCTGACGAGATTTGGCAATTCCATATCGGCCCGTCAGAGACAGTAAGTGAAAACGAACCATTCGTCCATTTGATTTTGCTAGAGAAACCGTGTGTGGCCGCGGACGTTGTGCCGTTGTCCATTAAAACCGTGGCAAGATATCGTTTTTGTCCTTGTCATCTCATTTAGCACGGGTGGTTGGTGGGCACTTCTGGTAGGATTTCCTTCTGTCCTATCATTCTGTTGTATACTGTCTGTCGTCTTGCTTCTTCCAAGCACAATACGGCCGTTATCGTATCGACATGCTTTCTCCAAACTCCAACAACTCAAACTCATTTAGGACCCCCAGCTACTTGGCCATCTGGTCAAAGATAACTTCTGGCTGACCAAGGCACGGATTAACAGGATAATTGCCTCGGACACCCGTGTCTTCGTTCCCGGATTACCACTAGACATCCGCCCACTTCTCGTTCACAGATCTAATTGCAAAAACAGAATGTTTGAGGCCTTACACAGAACAGACCTGACAAACGTACATTTCCCACTGACCCCACAGTAGATCTACAAAACTTGGTCGCTATTTCGAAATGCTGAGACTGAGTAAAAGATTTAGTATTTGGACATCGATATGTCCAGGTTCTGTGGAGGAAAGTTTATTTTCCAGGGTTCTGTGACTGGCAGTCTTGTGAAGCACGTGTTGAATATCTTTTTGCTTTTCGGAGGGTCTCTGCTCATGGCATTTGCACCTCGGCCACAGTAAATAGATGGGCACACTGGTGAAGACGGCCCCTTCCAAAAGTCTTCTAAAACAGGGGCTTTTGACCTTTTTAAACATTTTTTCCCGCGACATTCATGTCTCATGGCTTTATCAACCTACTGACACCACGGTAGATAAGAACATTGATCGCAGTTTCGAAACTCCGAAGTTGGGGCTCAGTGTTTCGTTTTTGTACATCGATGCAATACGAAGATATTATGTCCAGGTACTGTAGAACAAAATTTATGTTGCTTAAAGTTTGATTGTTCTCTCACTGGCAGTCTTCTAAAACAAAAGTTTCTTAACCTTTTAAAACCTGTTTCCCTCTATATTCATGTTTCAAGGCTTTATCTTCTTCACCCCCGGTCACAACACTCCAGCCATAACAATTCGCGTTCGATTCCAGACCAAGCAATAGTGAAGGGAAACCCCGGATCGATGGAACTGAATTACAGAGATGAACTGACCATCGCCAAATTGGGAGCTATCGGGAATAAGAAAGATAAAAGCGACTGTGTAACATTATGTAATGTCGTAGGTATTTCCCCCCCCCCCCCCCCGCTCCTTCCGCCCTCCGTAATCTCAGATTTTCTCCCCGTTTAAGAACTGGTTCGGAGGATTTTATTTTATAGATGGACATGAAAACAGAAAGTTACATCACCGCCAATCACTCTTCTCTTTTTGGGGATTGAGAACAAGAGTTTTTTATTTTAAAAAAATAAGTTTAAGAAATGGAACGAACAAACTGTGTGTCTGTGTGGCGTATGTCAAGCTCATGTGGCAGTCAAGCCCGTGGGACAATCTTTGACCCCATTCAGAAAACGCTCAGAAAAGTGGAGCACTTCAGTGTATGAAATGATCAACTTGATTCTGCAGTGAGTATGTCTGGCACATCTGGGCATCTCTTTGCTAGTCAGATACAAAATGTCTGGCCAGCCATGAAAAGTGAGAAAAAGGAAGCGAAAGAGAAAGGCGAGTGACGACAAGGACAAGTCAGGAAATGTTCAATTAACATAACGATTAATCTGTTTTGGGATGCTGCAACTGTCTGAAGAAGAGCAAGTTGGCCAAATGCTGCCCATCTGTACACTGGGGGCTTTTGGTTTGTTTTTGTTTTTGATTCTCGTCAGCAGAGGGAGATTGTATCAAAGACCCAGGCTTCAATCTTAGAGTTTAAAGCCTGTGCAGTGGCCCGACTGATAGAGCAGTTGACCCCGTGTGATAGATCCCGGTTCGAATCCCACAGTGGATCGGATAAATACAGATTTTCATGCATTTAATCCTCAGAGGACTGACCTGCTGCGGGGGGGGGGGGGGCGTTTCTGATATCTCTGTATTTGTAGTGACAAGCGTTTCCTTTGTTTGGGTAGGAATTTATTGCTGAGTTTGGCAGTAATGGGCCTGATTTCCATGTGTCCAGAAAATCTCGACAACTTGTACAGTCTTTCTGAAAGAGATCAGATTTAGGGGTGTGACTGCGCGAGGCGGGGGATGGGGGGGGAGAATTCAAATAGTTTGCTGAACGCTTGATTTCAACCCAGTATGCTAACATTCAGGGGGTAAACTTTTGGCACTGTGCAAAGATAAGAAATATGGATCGAGCAGGGGTTTCCAGACGGGGAATGGGGGTGGCAAACCCTGGAGACATCGTCAAGATGTTTAGAGGGTGGCGAGCAAAAGAAAAAAACAAAAAAAGCTTTTCTCTCTCTTTTTCTTTCTGCTTTCCTTTGAGGACATGTTCTCTCCCCGTCTGGCTTTTTATGCATTTTTTCCCTTTCTCTCTGTGTGCAAACTGCGAGAGGGGGGGGGGGCGGGGGCTGGGACAGAGATACCAGACAAATTTAATTGTCATCTGATGGGTCGATGCCAAGAAGATTTGATGGCACTGATCCTGACACTGACAGTCCATGCTCTCCTTATTGAGATAAAGCTCTTACGACACAGGTTGTGGAATGAAAGACGAGTATCACAGCTTGTCAAGGAAAGCGTTCTGTCCTGCAGCAGGTCCGTGCTATGCTGATAACAGGCCCCGGCCGCGTGTTTGCCGATTGCAGTGCGCAGACCAGCAAATTCAGGAGCGGGGCAGCAACACACCCACATCCCAGGGATTTTCAGTGACGTTCAGAATCATTTTAGGGTTAGGTGCACAGTCCAGAGGTTGCAGCACCCATGGCAGTGTTCGATCGGACGAGAAATACCTTAGCCGATGACCTGTGTTTGGGGGGGGGGGGGGTCTGTTGCTGCCCCGCTCCTGAATTTGCTGGTCTGCACTGCAGTCGGCAAACACGCGCCCGGCCAGACGGGAGATATAAGCCCCCATTTCAAACTGCTCAATTATCAATAAGTATTTTGTTTCGTAACCTTTTGTGAATGTTCTATAAAATATTAATATTTGGGGCTAAAGTCGCCACCCCCCCCTCCCCCACCCCACCTTGACTCTCGTCACCATCCAACAAACCGGCCGATCACATTCACCCCCCCCCCCCACCTCGCCGTCTAACTAACGTATTTTCACAGAAATCTCACTTAAGAACTGTGATTTCCTCTGTTTACATTGTACATAAACGGCGGCAATCGCTTTCTTTCATCGATCACATAAACATCAAGTTCTGTAAACTCGCCTACTTAAGTTAAACAGGGTTTTTCAAAGAACTGCTTCCTCTTGACGAGACTTCTCTCTCTGCCAGAAAATTTACGCTCAGCAACAATAGAATCTCTCCACTCCTGTTAACTCGCACTTGAAGTTTGAAAATTGCTTTATTAGATTTCTTTCTTCTCTGGACTTCCTGTTCTGTGTGTGATGCTTACTCCTCTTGTGAATGTTTGTTGTTTGTTTTTGTGGTTTTTTTCTTGTTGTTGTTGTTGTTGTTGTTTTAATGAACCCAACAGATTTGTATGTTGAGATTATGTCATTTGTATGTTTATCTGTCTATCTGTCTGTCTCTCTGTCTGTATAATCTGTCTGTCTGTCTATCTATCTATCTATCTATCTATCTGTCTGTCTGTCTGTCTGTCTGTCTGTCTGTCTGTCTGTCTGTCTTTCTTTCTATCTGTCTGTCTGTCTATCTACCTTACTGTCTGTCTATCTATCTATCTATCTATCTATCTATCTATCTATCTATCTATCTATCTATCTATCTATCTATCTATCTGTGTTTCTTTCTATCTGTCTGTCTGTCTGTCTGTCGGTCTGTTTATCTATCTATCTCGCCCTTTCAGTACACGCGGAAACACTCTTTCATGTTACTACTTGACGGATTTTTTACGTTTCCCTTGCCGCATCCATGGAAACACGGCTGTATTCTAAAAAATACCTAGTCGTTTAACTGCCACAAGTACTGCAAATTTAAGCTGCAAGAGTGAGTTCTGCACG
Source organism: Onchidella celtica (assembly GCA_963931925.1). Classification (NCBI taxonomy): domain Eukaryota; kingdom Metazoa; phylum Mollusca; class Gastropoda; order Systellommatophora; family Onchidiidae; genus Onchidella; species Onchidella celtica. Next base: position 50,525,071 of record OZ007568.1, on the reverse strand, counting down.
GTTTGCACAGAAATGTTACTTGAGTAATTGGGAAGAGAATGGAAGATTACGGAAGAACGAGGCTTGATCATTGGGAGCAGATTTCCATTTCCTGAGTGTTGTGACAGACAAGCTCCTTCTGCCCCGGACCACCCACCAACCCGGGGATTTCTAACCTCGGGTAAATTTACCCATACGGGATAAAGTTTGCCCACCCAGGGGCGGAATTTGCTGAGTTGGGAGTTGTATAAACGGATAGGACACCTGCACCAGAAACCAAGCGGTACGGATTCAAACCCAAAGAAGAGACTGGCGACGAAAAAAAAAAAAAGGGTGGGTGACGAACACCGAGAGTCCGTGAACTCGGTGTGGCCGGGGGTTGTAGAAGATGTCCTGGAAGTTAAAGGCCGAGAGTCAAGAACTCGGTGTGGCCGGGGGTTGTAGAAGATGTCCTGGAAGTTAAAGGCCGAGAGTCATGAACTCGGTGTGGCCGGGGGTTGTAGAAGATGTCCTGGAAGTTAAAGGCCCAAACATTTAATGAAAGAATCCACTCGTTCTCTGAAGATCGTCATCTGCCTGGCTCCGCGTGAAGAGTTTCTTAACACTACATATCTTTCTTTCTTTCTTTCTTTAAAATGTGAACTTTAGGAGAAAATTTGAATTAGGCCTATTCTGTGAAAAAATGCGCCAGGTATTTTTGTTTTCAACCGTTTAGGAGCCCCCAACGTTAAATATACGCATTTGTTAAACGTTTTACGATCTTTCATTTGTGTAATTTTCTATCTTGTTACATTTTTTTTCCCTGACGAAGGTTAATATAGCGTAAGCTTGATTTGTCTTTCGCATTCCTTTGTGTTTGATTGTATCGTTTCTCTATTATTTCTTGCGCCAGGCTTTGCTACATACAACTTTTTCTTTTTGCCACATTTTGACTTTGATTCAAGCCTTGCTGCGACCCCACATATTTTCTGTGATTTTTTTTTTTTTTTTAATTTTCTTTCAGTATCAATATCTGTTCAGATCAGTTGTTCAGAAGTAAGTGAAATAATATTGTTATGTGCTGTGTGTGAGTGTCATTGTTATTGTTATTAAAATAACTAGCCGATCCGCAAGATAAATCTTGCAAATTTTCCACGTTACCAAGCACAACTTCGATGCAATGATTAATAGAACTTACTGTCACACCACAATTTCAAGTAGAAATACCCAGATGTGATAACGTTGATTTTCGACCACCAATGTGAAAGTGTCGAAATTTCCGATCACGCTTTTTGATTCTACTCGACGAAAATGCGTCTCTGTTTTTGCGGTAAAAAAAAATCGTAACAAATAATATTAAAGAGTGATTTTTGTCCTAAATGAATGTGTTGTCGTAACTTACGGTCAAAAAGTGAGACAGTGCACCAAGTTTCATAAATTTTGGTTACGTGGTCACGAAATTGTAGGTGATTACGTCATGTTCACCCTCTAGTTCCATTATAGTAAGAAGGTAATGTTAAATACAGTATTTTACAAATGTCCCCTTTGTTGGTTGCTTTATTATGGTAGCAATGTAAAGTCAAATTACTGAATTTTCTCGCAAAACGGGTTTAGGTAAATTTGCTTTCGGAAAGTTGCCAGGGGCAAACAGGATGACAAAGCTTGGGAGCCCCTGCACTAGCTACATGTGATAGCTAGCTATTCAAGCTGTTCGAATTTCGGATGATCCGACTCGGCTTTCATAATTAAGAGCAGGTAAAACCCCAAATGTTGATATTGTCGATTTTTCTATTAGTTTTGAATCATTGCCAGGATACTTTAGAGACTGTTGGTTGAGCAAATACCGCAAATAAGCAAGGGCAAATTGAATGTCGGTGTTGCTCCTGTGTCAGTCAGTTAAGTTGCATTTTTTGTTTTTCTTGTTGTTGTCATTAATTGATGATTCATGATATTTCAGATTGATCTACGAAATTATCCTACATTATGGACAGAGTCTGTTTTGTTTTTTGGTTGATTTTTTTTTGGGGGGGGGGGGGCGGTAATTTGGGATGCCGTACCGGTAACCTTTGTAGCGTCCGATAAAACAATTCAATTCCCCAGTGTAGGGGTGAATTTGATTATATTTCACACGTTTCCGGTGAAAATAGATTGAACACAAAAAAGAAAACAGATAGAAAGAAAACGCCACAGCTGAAACAACAACAACAACAACAAAAAGAAAACACCCTGATTTATGCAAACTCAAGATCCAGTTTCCTGACGCCTGGGGTTTAATAGAGTGGATGGTCATCTGGTTAAACCTCACATTCCACACATCTTTCCGCACAGAAAATTGTGTTGTTTTTTTTTTACTGTCTTAAAGTGATTTGTACATATAAGTTTCACGCCATTGTATGCCAGAGTTTGTCCCTCGTAACGGACATTGAAAAATCGCCCGTAAATTGCTATTGAAAATGCCGAAATGTGCACTTTGAAAAGGATTTTGCGCTTTAAAAACTTAAATTTGTTTCAAGTGTTAAGTGTTATGTTGTACTATATAGTGCCGATGTTATGAATTTTAGTTTTCTGTCTATTTATCTGTGAATCTATCCATCCGTGCATCTGTCCGTCTGTCTGTTTGGTAAAAAAAAAAAAAAACCCACCAAAATCGAGTGTACGCACTTTATGGATGGCCCCTAATTTCCGCAGGCCACTCGAAGTTGTACTTGGGAAGACGTGAAGACTATGGCAGAAAGGGCTCATTTGGAGGGGTTGCCGGGGGGGGGGGGCGTGTTGGGACAAAATTAGTTGAATGCGGCGAGAGAGGAATATACGGAGAGGCTTCCCACTACGTCTTGCAATTTTTATTTTTTTTTTGAAGTCAAGGAATCATAATTATGTCTGCAGTGTTCGTCACGAATTTTGTCATCTGAAAAGTCCAACTCACAGTGCAGTGTCGAAGGGACAATAAACCAGATTCGCGAGTCTCTCTGGGTGTCTTGTCTTTTTCTTATAGAACTGATGTGTTGTGATTGTGCCAGTGGCTGAAGGTGTGGGTGTATACCGTACTGTTGAAATTTTTTTTACGTTAGCAACTAATAGCATTTTTCTAAGAATAAATTCCAAATGAAAGTAAATGTAATACACATTCAGTTTGTCGGTTACTTGCCCCTTCAATACGAAGTGCATATCCGCACAACATGTGGTATGTACTACAACATGTTGTGGGCTGGGGTAACTCTACCTGATTGGTCTAAAATGTAAGCGCTCTTCTATCTATGGAGAAGATTCATTCACAGTATGTGTTCTACGTCATCGAATTATGTGCACAACATGTTGTACGGATATGCGCTTCCTTTTCAATAAGTCTTTCTTCATGCTGATAAAAAAAAAAAAAAGAACAACTTGATTGCTTTTTTTTAAATCCGAAAAAAAAAAAAAGACTTCTTAGCTCCGCCGTGCGGTCTCATTCTACATGCAAACCACTTTTTTCTCTTGGGAAGGAAAGGGCACATTTCAACTTTGTCCAGCCATATTTCCACCCCATAGTTCCTCAGTTGTATTTTTGTTGCTGTATGAACTGTTGATTGTGATCTAGGTTCCTATCCCTTGAGGGAAGACAGAGAAAAATCATTGTCAAGCTGATGTCAGGGGTAGACTATTGATCTTTATTAAGCTGGTCTCATTTGAAATAATTTACGTTATGAGGCACATTCATGGAGATTTTGTGTTGACGTCGAAATCCCAGTCACACAGTGATTAATGAGAGGGTGGGGGAGGGTGGTGGTTTGTATGGGCGGATGCCATTAATCTTACTGAAATGTTCATTAAAACTTTAAATTTATGCTCATGAAGAAGGAAGCGAGCATTATCTATTCTCCTACAGTGAAGGACAAGGAATATTTTGAGATTTTGTTTTTTGGTATCAGTGTTATCATTATTATCTGCATGGTATAGGGCAGTGCCTAAACGTTGATTAATTTAACTGAGAACTCGCCGCGCAACAATCTTAATGGTCGGTTCTGTTGTTGTTTTTTTTGGCTGTTTGACATTTAACCGGAAAATTGTCAGTTGTATGGTAATAGTTCTGTGGCCCTTTGCCCCTCTGTCACCGCTGCCTTGGTGAGGCATTGCCGTCTTCCATGGATCCTGCAGGCATAGTGCTATCTTCAGATATGCATGAAATCTTCACATTCAATCAAAATAATATGCTTTATTGAAAGAGGCTAGGATCTATAATTTGATCGAAAGTCTTTTTTACACATTTACAAAATTCTTTTCAGATCTGTACAAAACAACTTTTGAGAATGTTACCAATGTAGTGAAGTTTATACGGAACTGTTTAATTGTATTTGTGATGTTTAAATTCATGAAGCCCTGAATACCAAACATGAATAAAATACCGAAACAGACTGTGTTAGGCCCGGGGCGCACTATGTTAAAATTAACCACCCGTTCAATGCAAGCAATCTTTCGCGTGGCGCGCAGCACGGTGAACTCTTTGCCAAGCAAGCAAAAATCTGCGTTTGCACGCCGTGCAGCAGGCGAAACGGGATAGTGCGCGCGGCCCCTTAGGCGCGAAGTGGTCGTTATCCTGTGCAAACACGCCGTAAAACCCAGACTCAAACTCAGACTGAAAATTGTCATCGTTCTTCGTCTTTTGTTCTACAGCGGCTCTTCAAGCGCCATCATCAGGAACATGTCAGAAAATCAACCAACGGGTCCGAGAAGAGGGATCATTAAGGCCCATAGAGCACTGAAACAAGTATGTTTGGCCTCGGTTTTGTGGACTATGGAGTTGAACGGGACCTGGCCTACTAGAGACACTGAGACAAATCTGTCTTGCCTGTTGATTCAAGGGCTGTCTGTGTCGAATCGAAGCAAAACATACTTGACTGAATGCGTTTTACCATCTTGAGCGTGAGGCTTGTGTACCGATCAGACTGTCTGACTCATGTTTTGAATTGGTGTTTTTCACTTGTAAATGAGATAGAAATTTCGCGATATCATTTTTTTTTTAATGTAAGTTTTATATTAATCATTGAATCACACTCATTTTGCAGTTAGATCAGTTGTGCAACCGCCCATTCGTGTGTCCATTTTCCTGCCCCAAGACTTTCATTGTTAGCTCGCTGTCTGCCCTTTTTGCTTTCATTTTGGCGCCATCAGTGACACCGTCCAGACTGGCCTTTAGAATAGTGGTAATATAGGCTGCGGTGTGAATAAATATCTGCGCCCCCCCCCCCGCCCCCAACCCTAAAAAAGAAACAATAATTTATTAAACAAACAATACTCCTTGTCCGTGATGAAAAGATCCCTATCTCCCGAGCTAATCTGTTCTCGCCCAATCCTCAGGCTGCATTTTTTTTTTTTGCCCCAGAAATCCAAGCAGTTTATTGGTCCAGTTCTGTGGCTGACGTGTGCCGGTTTGGAAATTGCAAAATGATCCGTCTGATTATTTAGCTTGCGCAGTTTCATTCCGGAAATATACGTCTGGCCCCTTCTCAAATGAATATCGTAACGACTTGACAGGGCTGATTGGAACGTGACAAATGTACCTTGGCTTCTGTAAATTGTTTTGTCTGCTGGTATCAAAAATGCTCAAATTGGCACCCTGATTTGTTTGTTTGTTTATGCTTTTTTTTTTTTAATTATTATTTTCAGACATCAGAAGGGGCAACGCACCCTCCAGTCAAAAACAGAGAAAATACACACACCCCTATGACGCCCTCCCCTCTGCCAGTGCCGACTGAGATTATTCTTGTTTTTTGTTTTTTTTTTAACCTCAGGCTTTGCCGCTACCCGAAATCGTTTGCCTTTAAAATGCTGTGACTAGGAACACTCAAAATTTAGACTTCCGTCTATGAAAACAAATAGGTACCGAAAGGTCTATGGCTATGAATAGTTTTGTGGGATGCGAGAGTCTTTGAGGACTCCGGGCATGCTCACAAAGTCCGCAGTAGGAACTGAAGATACAACTGAACAGGGGTCACTTCTGGCAATTTGCATTTTACGAACGAGTGTCAGCAGCGAGCACAGATGTATAGAGAGATCTCACTTTCGCCAAATCGCGAAACTAGGTCGCCGCGGTAAACAAGAAATTGAAGAATTGAAATAGACCGCCTTCACCAAAGATAGTGTGCATACTGTGGTTTCTTCATATTTTTGGACTGTCTGAAACTATTTAGAGCCGTTTGTAAGTTCTTACGCTCCGTGGAAATGCACAAACGGATATTGTTTACCGTAGCGACCTACTTTCCGCTCCATGCTAACAGTGGTGTCGCGGAGCCTCCCGTGTCTTGCAGTGCAAATGAACCAATAGTGAAACCTCTCCATACATAACATACTCTCTGATACAACTGAACAGGGGTCACGTCTGGCAATTTGCATTTTACGAACGAGTGTCAGTATTGGCGCTAATGCCGCCATCAAATATATCATTATCTGTCTGGGGCTGGGCGGAAAAGATATTTCTTGTATGGGCGGTCTGTACGCAAGGCAACTTCATTGAAACGTCTCGCTGCAGACAATAATGTATGATCATGGAAAGATCCGAGAGCGGAGGTGATGTCATAAATTTATCGAGACGGGAAAGCTTTGTCATGCATCTTCACAGTCAGTATTTGGTGCAGTATTTATGTGATTGTGTTATGACGGTCTATCCTGTCCCCTGTAATTCAGTGAGGAGTTGCCTACATGGGAGAAATATAAATGGTTTATTTTTGTTACTCTGTTATCTCAATTTACCTTATAGATTGCTAATACCGCAAAAGTAGCTATTTCTGCTCTTTACATCGAGATCAGTGTTTCTCGCTGTTGGACATGGCAGTATTTTGGTGGGGTGTGGGACTGCAGAATGAGGCGTAGGGATTTTTCTTAGAAATCTTAATTTCATAACGTATTTCAACTTAACTCTTCAGATAAACTGTTGTTTGTTTATGAAATCTACACTCAGCGTCAAGGACAAGGCTCCTATTGAAGTAAGAAAGAAGTGAATAAAATATGAAATAAAATTTTAATTAATACTTCTTTTGAATATATATTTTTTTAATCCTTTTTTGTGCACTGTAAACTAACTTGTCCGATCATGGTGGGGCGCACTTTTTATTTTCAGAAAATTGAAGTTGGGCATGAGACAGAAAAGGTTAAGAAGCACTGGTCTAGATAGATTTGGATTTTGCAACCTTGTTCAAGTATAATGAAATAGAAGTGATATAGAACGCAGTAACAGATAGCTTACTTCATCTTTCTTCTTAATACGGCAGCGGGAGAGAAAAAGAACCAAAAAAAAAAAGACCGAAAAACCACCAACAGGATGGTACAGAATCGGCGATCATTAAACATAATAACTCTTACAGAGTTCGAACTCATTCACTTATGGGGTACTCCAAGAACTAGAAAAGGATATTGAGCTCTGGTAAAAAAAAATAAAAAATTAATAAATGTCAAAATGAATGTTAGAGAACGGATGGCCAAAAGTGAACAATCTTAAAAGGAAACCTTACATAATGTAACAAAGCCATATGATTAGCATGGATTTCTAGCACATTAAAATACTGCTGTATTTAATCGAGGAAATGTGCAGATTATTTGGAAATGCAACAACTGTATTAGTTGCGCCACTATGATGAGACATTCATGCTGTTTCTTACCTTTACTTAACAGTCGAAGAGATCGTAGGACCATGGCAATGCATGCTGGTAGGATGTCAGTGGGTCAGCACCAGAACAGCCAGTGAAGTCTTGTCTTGTCTTGTCGACATAACTTTCAACAACCGAGAATACTCAACATTTGGGCATTTGTTGCTCACCATAACACTGGCTTGGGGTAACACTGGACTCATCAGTATTTGACATGATGATAGCTCATCCTATCCATGTTGGTTGGACACAGTCACTGTGGTCATGGATAGAAGCGTGAGGGGGAAAAAAAAGTATGTTTTCCAAAGGTTGGAATCACATGTGCATACAGAATCACAGGTGACGAGTAATCCACGGCCGGGGGCTTAACACTATAAATCCATGGAACTACCTTTAAAATGTCTTGTCATTTTTTAGCTCTATAATTTGGAAGTTGATTACACCTTACTTTCTTGGAAAATGATCACAACAGAATTTTGTCTTTTCCAACTACTGATATCATCTGGCATTTGATCTTCGGTCTGCGAGTATTTATTTATTTATTTATTTATTTATTGCTTTAAGAATTTAATTATTAAATTCTATGACAAAGTCATTATCACGGTCATCAGAATATATTGTAGTTGTTATTGTTTTTTGTTTTTTAATTCCATTTACAAGCGTCGCTTGGTCAGCCTTCCTAAACCACAATTGAATTTATCACCAGAGTGATTTTGGTTCGGGCTTTCAAACATTTATTTTCCCGACAGAATTATCACAGCAAACAAAAATGCATTCCCAGGCCAACGTTCTGATTAAAAAGAAGCTCTATGAAAAAAAAAAAAACATATCTACAAGTTTTTCTAGCACTGAAGTCGGCGATGGCATTAGAATGATGTGGAACAGCAATGTTTTAAGAGAAAATCATTGTCCGTCAACAGCACTTACTAGCTGTCGGGCAGTAGTCGCAAATTTCTGGCAGCCGTGGTTCACAAAAAGAAACAGAAAGACGGACGATGGAGCGTCGTCAATTAGCTTTGCAGTTTCTGAGTTTGGCTTTGAAGAGGAACGTTTTTGTCCCCTAAAGATGTTCATGCATCATTAGCCGGTACTACACAGATACATGCCCGCCGGCTGTGGCAGTTATTTGCATTGCTATTCACAAGAGAACGGTCCAAGAAGCTCAACCAGTCAAGAAAAAACGGCATACAAATCGATGCTAAATGCATTCCCCCCCTTTTCCCTTGTTTTTGTTTTTGAGAATAGGTAGATACTTGCGTGTTTTGTTGGAGAATTAGATTGACAGTGTTGTACTGCAGATGTGATGTGGTGGAATTTCAACTCCTGATATCCTCACACCCATAGTTTGTACCATGAGTTTGTCGGCGGATTGACTCTTCTCCTTGCTCGAAGAGAATTAAAATACGTCCAAACTAGTTAATCTTCTGAACAGTTTCCCACAGTGGAGTTTTCGTCCTATTCATCCCGAGACTTTACCTAGCCGAGTATACAGAGGGGTGACTGGTTCAACATTAACCTTTTATCTACAGGTTATCCTCGAAAATATTAAATTAACAGCGGGATGTGTTATTAAAGGATTATACTGAATATGAATACACATCAATAAACGGTATAAAATATTCTGACATATTTCTGTAAGAAGGTACAGAAAATCGACGCATTCTGTAATGGAATGGCGTTGGAAATCGTTGTTTGTTGCACAGAAAAAGAACACTGAACTTGATATCACATTTACATGCAGGTGTAGAAGGCAAATAAAAAAAATGCATGATACTCTCAAATAATGCAAAGTTGTTATGAGGGGTATATGGGAAGAAAATCCAGTTAGCGGCTGTTCGAAATGTTCCTAAAAACTATTGCATGGCGCAGTCTTGACAGGGAAGAAAATGATTATTCCATCAGCTGCTGATGGTAGTGCAGCCAAGTGAAAAGTGGTTGTGTTGGCTAAATGCCTAGAATTCCCATGTACTGAGAGAAAACCATAACAGTAGATGTGATGAATATCAGCTGTGTCAATTGAAAAGCTGCTAAGGGCGTTGTTTTCCATGGCGATACGTGTATAGTTAAAATCCGCCAAGAATAATTATTTTTAAAGTCATTGTTAAGGCTGGTATGTCAGCTTTATGTCTGTATTATGGTTGTATGTAAAGCGATGGCCAGCGGATATCTTCTTCAAAGGCCAAATGAAGAGACAATGCGCGATAAATGTTCGTCTTTGTAACGAATATGTGCAACTTGAACATTTCACTTTGAGAACACCCAGCGGCGGATGACCAACAGTTCTATGGTTGCCCGACATATTCATAATACCTGCTCTATAGCATTGCCGTGAAATCGAGAGAGTATCATCATCAGGCAGTATACGTCCCACAAAAGCCTGGTAAAAAAAATGTTTTTTTTCGAAAAGATCACCACACGAAATCTTTTTTTTATTTCAAGAGCAGCCAATATACTCACATTAGGATTTTTATCTTCATGTTGTCCCGTAACCACTTTGTGGCTAATTTCTGTAATAGCAAAGTGTGGCCTTTTCGCTTACGAAAGTTTATCGTCGCTAATTAGCGGAAGTTGATAATAAATCTTAATCTTTAAAATAAAAAAAGGAAGCTGAAAAAAAAATCATTTTCTAAACAAAACCTTGTGACGTAGCTGAAATATCACCCTGTCGTATCATTATTGTTATTATTATTTTATGTGAAGTTATCTTTGAACAGGATCTGTTCCCTGGACAAAGTTAAGAAGAAAGCCATAAATTGTTTTCTAGGCCAGGAAAAGAACATATAACTGCCTCAGTCTACAGTTCTACAGCATTTTCTGTGAAAGAACACAAATTACTCTACACATAATACCACTGTGCTCAGAGATATCGCAAAAAACATCGCTACACCACGAAAATATTTTGAAAAATCACTTGTTGGCACTGCTGGTACCTAGTCCTGAAAACAAACATTGGTCAAATTAACACAAAGATTTTCCCCACACATGAATACTCTGTCCACTCAGTCACGGTGTTCTGATGAAGTACGGGTAATGCCAAGTTGAACCTAATCTTAACGCCCCATCCTGCTGCTAAGTAGAAGATAAAAGAGGGTGATGGAGTTGTTAAAATGGGTGTAGGATTGGCAGTTTCTCGTCATGCTCACCCACAGCACGTGCCCTGGCGGCCGGCAGTGAGATGGGAGTGAGCGCCGTCTCCTTCCCTCATGCCACCCGATGATCATTGATCCTGTCTCTCTCACCTGCAGGGGGAAACTTTAGCCTTTGGGTAGGAATGAGGTAACGGGCTGATTAGAGTCTGAGGAGGAGTGTTGAAAAAGGGGGTTGGGGCGAGAATGATGGATGAAGTCAAAGTGAATGAAAAGCAATGGAGACTTCATTTTTGTTGAACTAATCGGTTGTGGCCGAGGAAAGCGGGTCGATTATAACGCGGAAGGAGCAGACTGGCAGGTTATTATGTAAGGATGATAAGCATGCCAGAGAAGGGGGGGGGGTGAATTGGTGGCATGCTGAAGGATTGAGAGTATAAACGTGCGATCTATAGAAAAAAAAATTAAGGAAAATTGAGAAAAAGGAGGGTCAAATATGAAGACGACACAGGAATGATGCAATCGAGTTGATGAATAAATGGACGAATGTTCCGGTTCCGGACCACTGTATGCATGAGTCCTGCCTCCCTAGGCGCTATTCACTGGAGAGACCAGAATTTTTTTTAACTATTTGACTCCAGGGAGGTCTTTCAGGTTCAGGACCGAAAGCCTGCGTTTGTCTCCATTTTCATTTCTAATTTTCCTGGTGCTTTATTGTAACTTTGTATATTGTTTCTAACCCGGGATTTTGCGTGGGAGTAGACAAACCTGTTCACCATTTAACTTTGTTGCAAGTAGTCCTGTGACCCGGCTTTTTTTTTTTTTTTAATATTTTTAAAATATTATTTTGTCATGGCAGAGATGTAGTGCATAGCAAGCTTGCCTAAACATTGCGAGGCCTCCAAATGTCCGCGAATCTGATCACAGTGTTTTGTGTATATTCGTTTTGAATTGATATAGCTTGACATAATCTATCACCTGCGGGGCTCTTTCTTCACCAGAGCCAAACAGTTAAATTTTTGTTTTGATTTGTTGAGATTGTTACAGTGTCTCCTAGTATGCGGCAGGGCAGTTCAACTGGCGGTTTGGATGTACTCAGTTTGACAGCAACGTCAAAATTGGGTAAAAAGATAAAGCCCCACAATAGGCGCTAGCCGAAATATCGAACATTTTCTGTCTTCTCTTTTAGTTTGCATTGTATCGTTCGGGTATTATTTCTTACTCGAGGCTTTGCTACATATAACGTTTTCTTTTTGCCCAATTTTGACGTTGCTTCTAGCCTTACTGCGACCCCACAGTTTTTCTGTGGTTTTTATAATATTTCGTCAGTTTGACAGCACATTCTTTTAATGTATCCGCGATTTTGTCCAATCCAGCATTTTGAGCGAATTACCAGGAGAAACCGGATTCATGTTTATTCTTGATTACTTTGTTCTTGAGTAATAAGGAGGTTGCACTCATTTATTTGCTATCCTCTAGTACTCCTAATGCATTGCTTAAAATCGCAGAATAGTATAGTATTTAGTAGGAAGTACAATATGTCTTAGACCTCACTAAGTGCACTCGATGTCGCTGCTGTAGAAACTGTAAATAATCATGGGGCAACTGTAAAGATCATGTTTTTCGAGAGTTGCAGATTGAATATGGCAATGGAGAGGTGAAGAAATGGAACCCTTTACTCCCAAGCCCCTTTAAGAGACGCGAAGACTGCATTCGTTTGCCGATATGATAATGTTTTGCACAAGACTCAAGAGCTGCATGGTATAATCTCTCATGCGTGCCTGTTTGGTGTTAATGCTTGTTTATCTATCTGGAAAAATGTTTAAAAGAACACTATCGATTGGATTCTAGAAAGGTGTTTTCGCACATGTATATTGTTGTTGCATTAGTGTGTATTGGGGAGGGAGTTCATGTTCATGCGTTAAGCTCTTGAGCCATCCAATGTTGTCACGAGAGGGACGGGGGGTTGGCGTGGAGTACTTTCGTGGTTTAACATGACATTCCTATACATAGAGTTAAAATGCCCCCCCCCCCCCCCGAAAGAAAGAAGCTACTGTATTTTGCAAAGTCCAACTTTAGAAACGAATCAAAACATCGAATACATTTTTTTAGATAATGGAAATAGAAGAAAGCATTTTTTGGTTATCCTTCTTAAAAAAAAAAAAAAACAAGAGAGAGAGAGAGAAAGATGAAGAAATGTTGAACTTTTGCTGAAACCAATAGAAAAAAACTTCTGTTTGTGCTTGAAGTGGATGAAATTCCGGACCTGCGTCGCGCTTAGTATTCAGTGTTCTGTCTCCTAGTTCCCTGCACCTGACCTATTTCCTGGCTTTGAAAGCCAAAGAGAAATATTATATAGAAGATGAGCTTATCCTGAAGCCTCTGGCGGTTTACCTTAGGAAAGTAAATCACACAGCGGCCGTGAGTGCTTCTTCAATTTGCGGCCGAGTTCGCTTACGCCAGATCGTTTTATCATTTGACTGGTGCGAATCGTGAGTCTTGGCACTGATTTTTATAATTTTGTGAAAGCTGTGAGTAAAGTTTGTTTTGTTGTCGTTTTTTTTTTTTCAGGTTGAGGGTTTGGGGCGCTTCACTTACCTGAACCGTCTTTTTCGTCAAAATTCCTGTTTTTGTTATTCTCGGGAGAACTACGCCACTGTGTCAGACCAGAGAGAGAAATAGGTAATCTGCAGGAACCTGCCAGTCCATGACTCGGGGGATCGGTGCGAGTGTTCAAAATTTGTGAGGCGTCTGTTAAGAGCAAAAACTACCTTAAGTGTCAAATTCGAAAAAAGAAAAAAATTGAAATAACGCTTTCCGATATAGATCTAATTTGAGCATGCAATAGTCATGTTGAATATTGTCTAACCTTCAGTTTTTCACTGCAGAAACGACGATTTTTTGTAATTTTCAGTTCACGTTAACATAATGTCAAAACGTAAAAGTTCATTTCTCACAAGGCACTCAGAACAATTTGGGTTTCAGCGGAGGGTAAATCCATAGCCAGCAAAGGAACAGACATGATTTCACACTCGTGACTAAGTTTAGCAGGTGTATTGGTCTGACGCCATTTCCGTTATTACATTATTGGAGTATTTACTTGTGTTGAACTGGCTTGTTTTATACCAGGTAACTGATATGTTTACATGAATAAAACGGGATTATTTACTGAAGTAAATTTAAAATAAGCTTTCTAATAGTTTATTTAGCTTAATGTTTACTTTTCGTTGTCAGAATTTTTCACACTTTTTTTTCGGCGACAATACAAGCGAAACAGATCGAACATAAAGTGGCGAATTCTTCCCAGAAATATTTTTATGGATCTTTCTCTAAATAAAATATCAGGCGGCAATGATGCAGGATTGAGCTAGTAATTTTAGGACTGAGCATGTGTGCAGCTAGCTGAAACTGTTTTCCTGGTGGACACTTAGCGCTGCAGCAGTAGGGCCTTTCCAATTTTGACTAATGTTACACGATAAATTTATTCATTTGTTCAAAGTGGTGGCGCTAAAGAATCTGTACAAGTGTCGGGAACATTGGAAGATGGGAAATTTTACGAATCCTCCCAGTACGGGAAAAGGGTTGTTCTTTCCGCAACCAAATTATTCTGGACACTCTAAAAAAAAAAAAAAAAGTTTGCATTGTACCTTCCTTCGTTCTTTGTTCAATTTCTATTTTTGTGATGACCCAAGGGAACTATTGGTCCTACAAAATTATAACCCAGATAGAATGGTAGATTATATTTCATTCGACTAAATGGTGTTCAAACGCGCATTTGACCTGCATTAGCATTTACGCTTTTTCCCGTGTACGCGGCAGAATTGTGAACCCTAGCAAGGCATCAGTTGACAGTGAGCGAAATAATGAAATAATTGTACATCTTATGAAGAGAACCGGCCGCACAATTTCATCAGACTATGATAGCTTAACACGAGTTTGCCCATCTTCGGCACCGTTTCTTCTGTCATATTGTGGCTCTATTGTATTTTGTCTACCGTCTTGCTATTTCCTGGCAATGTGTGACCCTGATCGTGCCGACGTGCTTTCTCCAGACTCAAGTCAAGTCATTAAAATCATCCAAATTCATTTCGCCACAGATGGCGGCCAACAACCGTAGACTTAAGCTCCCTAGAAACGAGGATCTCTTGCCGCAGATGACAAGCTCTTCGAATACGAACTAGCAATATTTGGGGGGGGGGGGGGGGGGATGGGTCGTTAGACATTCCTGGATGGCAAGTGAAAAAACTGAAACTCTTTGAAAAGAAATGTGTGTAAGCTTCCTATTTGCTGCTCAGACGTCCACAAGCTTTTTTGGGATTTATAAAACTGGTCAGGGCCAAATATGAATCAGCAAGCTGTCTTTTCTTGTGTGAAGAAAATCAAATGGAAGGCACCCCTACAACATGAGGGAAAGTCTGGACCGGCATTGGTGCAGGAAGACAGATAGGCTTTCCGTGAACCCGGAAGTTAATTGGTAGAGTGGGACAAAACGACCGTGGGACGGATTTCTAGATGAAAGAGAAAATGACACCATGGCGACGAGAAACAAATTACCGTTCTTTTCATTCACTCCTTCCTTCAAAGCCATTTACTCTAAACACCCCCCCCCCTCACCCCCACCCCATTTTTTGTGTGTTCCACGTGTCTTTACAGGGGCTTCTTAAAGACAGGCGCGGAAACAAAAGAAAAAATGGTCTAGGACAAGGGTCATCGTCAACCCCCTCCACCCCCTCTAGTCCTCTTAAGCCGACTTTTTTTTTGTTGTTTCCCCCTATCTTTTCGAGACCCCCACTGCCACCCCCAAACGATTCACCATAGACTCTTAATTTTTCCTTTCCATATGCCTTTATGAGCCCTCCCACTTTCTCCCTCCCCGAGTTTTTCCTCGGTGTCTCTAGACTAGGTCCCTTTTTCTCCACGTGTCATTACGAGCTTCCCCAAGTTGTCCACCCCCGACTTTGGTTTTTTTCTGTTTGTCTTTCCGAGACCTACCCCTACCCCCACCCCCAAGCTATCCACCCTCAAATCTATTTTTCTTCATTTCCACATGTATTTACGAGCGACAAAGACTTGACCATCGGCGCGAGGTACTGATCACTTCCCTTATCCGGCACTCATCCCTGGTGATGTATTGAGCACAAGGGGTCAGATAATGAATATGATTAGAGTTCCTGTCCTTTTACGCTCCACAGTATTTGACAAGGGATAACTAGAACGGTAATCACCCTCGCTTCCCAGGATTTCGGCGTCATGTTATAAGATTCATCAGGGTGTCTATCCGGGGTAGCTCTATGGTTTTCTGTGACAATTTAGCGGGTAGCTTTAATGAGGAAGGAGGAATTGGGTGGAGGGTGTACCCTACCCCCCCCCCCCCAAATCCTTTCGCAAGTTTCCACACGTCCTGACCTTGCGAGTGAGTTAAGATACAGCCTGCTCCTTCTAGAAAACTGTCTTAAATAAATCTCATGTCTAAGTCTGTTGTGGTAGCTCGATGGTTTGCTGTGACAATTGAGCGGAGAACTTGAATGAAGCGAGAGTAATGGGCAAAGTGTACCAGCGGCCCCGCCTTTTTTTTTTTTCTGTACTCTGGAGTTCTAACGTTTGAAAATGAGTCACTGAGGCACGTCAGTTCCTTGGAAAGAAATTATCCAATGTGAATTTGGTAGCCGTTCCCCAAAACTGTTGTTTTCGGTTTTAGCTACTTTTAAGGGGAAGCAAAAAGCAATATTAGTTAAGCACAACATTGTTCTAGTTACGATGAATTTTTGAAAGTTTGCGCTTCGATTGTTTTTCGACTTAGGAGTCTATAACCAAGACCATTCGGCGCGGCTTCGAATGTAGTTGAATATATATACAATATACATGTACATGAAAAGCATTTTTTTTTGAATTTTTGGGTTACATGTACTACCTTCTTAATGGGCGTTTACGATGTCGTAATCCTGAAACTTCTGCATCTCTCATATTAATTAATGGACATCACTTTTGTTCGGTTGATAATGATAATGTTGTTGTTGTTGTTGTTGTTATGTTTGTAAGGTTAGTAGCGCACTGACTCAAGTCTTGTTTTGTGTCGGTTTTGAAGATCCGTTGAGTCAGCCATGGAGACTGACTTGTTTCCATCTAGTCAGTGCCTCATGGCTCACATCTCACTCAAAACTAACTCCGAGGCAAAACAAGACTTGATTCATTGCTGTACTAGCCTTAATGTTGTTTATTTACTACTCGTTGCTTCAGTTTCAGTCACCGACAACCGCCTGCATAGATTGCTGTCTACATGCGATGATCTTTGGTATGAATCACGTAAAAGTCAGAATATAATCAATCTAGTATAAGCAAAAGCAAATGATAAACTTGTCTGTTGCAAACATTGTGACCTCCGACCTCCAGACAACTTTACTTAGCTGCCAAGTAAATTACCAGTTGTCCATTTCTTTTATTTGACCCCAGCCTTTACATTGTCATCTGTCCACCCAGAGTTTCGGATTCAGTCGCCATTTTTTGTGTTTTGTTTAGAATGTTCTTTCTTTAAAAAATACAAACCTTTTTTTCCGCTCCATGAATTCGTTTCTGTGGCCGCTTCGAACTTTATACTTTCCTCTCTCTCTCTCTTTCTCTCTTTCTCTCTCTCTCTCTCTCTCTCTCTCTCTCTCTCTCTCTCTCTCTCTCTGTCCTCTCCTCTCCTCTCCCCTCCCCTCACCCCCTCTCTCTCTCTCTCTCTCTCTCTTTCTCTCTCTCTCTCTCTCTCTCTCTGTCCTCTCCTCTCCTCCCCTCCCTTCACCCTCTCTCTCTCTCTCTCTCTCTCTCTCTGTCTGTCTGTTTCCCCTTCACTTTCACTCCCTCTCTCAATCCTATCTGCTCCGTTCTCCCCTTCCTTTCAACTTATACTACTCATGCTAGTTTACTAATACCTTTTTCTTGTAAGCCTCTCTCTTCCTCAAAGCTTTCCCCCTTTGTACATCCATTTTTCCCTTATTTATGTACAATGTGCAGTGGAAAAGAGCCATTTTGTCCTATACCCTAGTAACTTCTAGACAAAGACAGTCGCTTTTTTCTTGTCCTTTTTTCCCCCTGGTTGTCACTTTGTTTCCTGACAGTCTTAGGCTACCAGCGACCCAGTATAGTTAGTTTACTTTAGAGCAGTGTTTCTCAAAGTGAGACGCACGGTGGGATGTGGGACTTCAGTATGGAGCGTAGGGATTTTTCACGGGAATCTTAACTTCATAGTGTATTTTCACTTAAACTGTATAGACATACGTTTGTTTATGTCATGTTGGTGGTTTCCTTGTGTAGCTGGGATTAACACATTGAACTTAACAGACGCACGACTTGAATGGTTATGCGCAACCCAGCCAGTTGTGCTTGATCTTTAGCATTGTTACCGCTTTGCTGCAAGCTAAGAGAAATCGACTGGATGTCGCGAAACGTGGTGATTTTAGGCTGAAACTGACGAAATTGGTCTCGCGAATCAAACAGATCTGCAGCCAGCGTCAGTGGCAAGGCTCTTACTGAAGGAAGGAAGATGGGAATAAAACTTGAAATAAAGTTCTAGTTAAAACTTCTTTTGAATGTATAAATACTGAATATATACATATTTTGTAAATCTTTCTGTGTATACTATATACAATATTTGTCTGGTCATGGTTGGGCGCATGTTTTTTTGGAAAAATTGAAATGGGGCATGGGACAACAAAGGTTGAGAAGCACAATAAGGTCTCTGGTCTTAAGTTTTCCGTCTACAGGGGCTCTGGTCTTAAGTTTTCCAAGATCTGTGCCTGGTGAAAGGTCAGTCACAATAATACTACAGACCAGCGGGCCCTTCAAGTCTTGGTTTGCTCTTTATATAGTTTTACTGTCGCTTGTGGATCAAGCCGTGTTTACCACTTTTTCCTCCTCCTCCTCCTCCTCCTCCTTCCTCTTGGTCCCGCCACTTCTCCCGTCCGGTTCCTGTCCTCAGTGACTATCTATCATCTTTAGCGACGGGAGTTAGAGAGGGGGGAAGCGGTGTTATCTTCATTAGTTTGATGGGCACGAGAGGTCCTTGAATTAATCAGCTTTGGTCTTCGTTAGATCAGGAGAAGTTCAGGTCTCAGTGATTGTGTCCTTACTCAGAGCCCGAGCGCCGAAAACTAGAGGAAGGTGAGAGAAAGCGGTTATAGGCCTCTCTATCTCTCTCTCTTTCTCTCTCTCTCTCTCTCTCTCTCTCTCTCTCTCTCTTTCTCTCTCTGTCACTCACTCTCTCCGGCTGTCTGTCTCTCTCTTTCTCTCTGTCTCTCTCCCCCTCCCCTATGTCGTCTGTCTTTCATTTTCTCTTCGTCTCATTCTCCGAAAACTGAAAGGCACAAAATGGCTGTTACCGTGCCTACGTGCCATTTGACCCAAGCTTAAACGCAAAACTGTCACTCTTTTTTTCTTTTTGTCTCATCCTGCATGTCTGTCTGACTGTCTGCCTGCCTCTCTCTCCCCCCCCCCCTCCCCCACCACCACCACCACCATCTCCTGTGTACGTGTCCAAAACCGTTGAAACGTAACACGGATTTGAAGTAGTTAAAAGAATTCAAAAACATAAAATATTTGCCGCGAAAATCATTTATCTTTAACTAGGTTAATAACTTCAGCTGATGAAATAATAAATATCGTTAATTTTTCGACGAAATGCTGCCAGAATCAATGGAGTTGGTTTACATAAATGTTTACTCTAGGTTAATTCAAGTACCAAAATATCAAGTTCATAAGATTATCACTTGCACTTAGTTCAAAAACCCCTGTAGGCCACAAGAATACCTAGTCTAACGGTGGCAAGGTTAGATGGAAAAGTGTTCTAAGTACAGAGCATTGGCCACCAGTTCCTGAAATATGAAACACAGGGCACTGAAAGATAAAAAGCTGCTCCACGAAACAAGAACTCAATTTATCACCCAGCCAAGATAACTCATTAACCCATCAGTTATGTCAACCACAAATCATCCCCTAGTTAATTTACCGATGTGTTAATTGCCCAGTCAGCCGACACTCCTTTTTGGGGGTTTTGTTGTTTTTATAATTATTTTTTCCGATAACAAGTAAAATCAATTAATACCAACTCAAGCGCTCTGGTTTCGCTGAATCTGTGCTGAGCGTGGCACGTTTAGTGTCACAGCAGAAAATGGATGGGAAAAACGGAACAGAAGAAAGACAGACATGGAAACACATGGAAACTCCCTTGAAATACTGAAATTGTAGTCAATACTCACCACTATGTCACAATGCGGACCGTAGCTTTTTTTTTTCCGCCTTCACGCCAAAATTAGTCAAAATATGGCAAAAAGAAAAAGGAGTATGTTACATTTTTTTTCTTTGTTGAAGGTCTGTTGGCCGAAAGCTTGATTTGCCTTCTTTTTCCTGTACGTTTTGCTGTATTGTTTCTGAATTATTTCTTACTCGAGGCTTTGCAACACACACCTATTTCTTTTTTTTTTTGGTCACATTTTGACTCCGCTTCAAGTCTTTTTGGACATTATCTATAATGAACGGTTTTAAAAGAAGAAAAGAAAACTGTACCAGTTACTCTGGGAATAATCCTGACCACCTGCCGACGGGCAGTTTCATTTCTCACCTGTTGTATAGTCAAAGATCTGACTTGCCACTGATGTAGGACACTTTCTCATGTGGCCTCCATAATTCTCCTTCCTGTCCTCCTGGCTAAATTTCATAGATCAGCTCAGTAACTGTAGGCACTTCATCTTACATGCGCGGATCTAGATGGGGCATAGCTGAAAGACCAAATTCCTGAGAAACCTCTTGGGGAGGGAGGGAGGGGGTGATTTTTCTAAGGAAATTGGGATTTGTTTATAGAATAAAAGATTTGCCATTTTTCTGCATAAATTTAGAATATTTTGCTGGAAATCCTCTCAGAAATATTTTATTTTGATTTATTTTTTTTTAAAGAGGTATATAAAAATTTCACCCCAAGCCCGATTTCGCCAGATCCACTCACATACTTTGTAAGCATTTCGGGATTTTCTTTCCATGCAGATTTCTTATGCTTGAAGAATGGAGACCACAGGAGTAAGAGACTCGCGTGAATAGTCCAGTTGATAAAAGAAAAGGAAAAAAATAGAGGACATGTAAAATTATTGCCAAGGTTGAAAAAAAACAACAAACGAAGAAGGAGAAAGAGGCCATAATTGTGAGAAAGAATCTTGCATTGGTTGGAAGTCTGATCGTAAACTTACGGTAGCTCAGAAAGATAAAAATTCGGAATATGTAATTTTTGCCATGGAACTAAAGGAGAGGAGGTAGAAAAGAGAGAGAGACAGAAAAAAAAACAAAGCTACAAAAACTCCTCAGAATCCGTGCCGCGTTAATGATCCCTCTGGGAAATTTTCTGGTCCGCTCGATGGAATTTCGTCACTTTTTATTCTGATGGATGATCCAACAATATTATGGCGTGGCAGCAGAAAGAGGAGGACGATTCTTCACCCAATCTGGAACCTTCTGTTGGGCAAACCACAGTAAATTGGCAGTAAATGGGGCAACCAATTCATTAAGATATTCTTCCAGTGTAGACATTTGGTTTGGGTTTTGTGTATGTGTGTGTGTGTGTGTGTGTGTTGGGGGGGGGGCGGCTGGCCTGGAGCGGTAGGAGAAGAATGTTTCATAAGACAGAAGTAGTTATTGTGAGGATTTGTGAAGATTTCTGTTTGTGGCGAAAAATAAATATAATGCACCCGCTGTAGCTTGTGTGTGTGTGTTTGAGTGAGTGGGGGAGGGAGGGAGGTAGTGAGTGAGTGGGTGAGTGAGTGAGCCAGTGAATGAGTGAGAGAGAGAGAGATCAGTTTTCACTCAGTTTCCGGTAAAATTACAATTGTGACCAGTTTGTAGACAAATTTCCAACAAAGTTACCGTTGTGATCAGTTTGTCGTCAATATCCGATAAAGTTACGCGTGGCTGTTTCGCCATGGAAAAGATTGCGTTCGAGCCAAACCTAATCCAAACATTGACCCTAGCTCCCCGCACTTTCTCCAAATTTCAGTGCGCAAACACCAACACCACCTCGAGTTATAGTGTATCTGTGTAATTCTAAATGAAAGACAGCTACCGAAAGCGGGTAGCCGTTAGGAGCAACTCAGAACTATTCTACTGAAAGTAGCTACGTGTACAAGTGCTCGTTAAACGCTCTTCTGGAGACGATGTTACAGTGTCAAAACAGATGATTCTTCCTTGATGTGGAATTGCCAACAGGGTTTTTCACTTTCCCCCCGATTATTATTTATTTGTTTTCCCTTCCCAGTCATTGATCCGGCACCTCGGACTCCTGTGTTCTTCAGACCGGCAAATCCTAACCCGGTGTGGTGACACAACATCAATGTTGCTGTAGTAAAAATGAATATTATCGCGTTGCTGCCGAGTTCAGTGCCCGACTTCAGTTGGAAACGACGTTCGTTTGAAGTGAAGAACATAAAGAATGGAGTGTTTATTTCATCTTTCAGTGTTATTGATATTTATATTTCCTAGTCATGCTCATGATAGTGTACAATATTCTTTAGATAAGAAGCAATATTGTACTTGGGCGATGGCATGGGTAATATGCAGACAATACAAGTTATATATTATATTTCTTTCTCTCTCTCTCTCTCTTTCTTTCTCTCTCTCTCTCTCTCTCTCTCTCTCTCTCTCTCTCTCTCTCTCTTTCTCTCTCTCTCTCTTTCTCTTTCTTTCTCTTTCTTTCTTTTGCTCTTTCTCTTTCTTTTGCTCTTCTCTCCGTTTCTCTTTCTTTTTCTCTTTCTCTCATTCTTTCTCTCTTCCTCTCTCTTTCTTTCTGTCTGTCTGTCTTTTTTTGTCTTTCCCCCCTTTCTATTTCCTCTGTCTCGCTTTCTTTCTCTTTGTTTCTTTCACTCTCTCCCTCTCTCTCCGTCTGTCTGTCTCCTTCTCTTATCCCTCTTTCCTCCCTCTCTTTATCTCCTTAGTTCTTTCTTTCTCTTTGTTTCTGTTTCTTTCTATGTTAGCCTGTCCCCTATCGCTGGGTCCGTTTAAGCATCCTATTTTTCCCGAAACACTTGCCATTACCTTTGATTTCATTCCTTTGTCTGTGAGGCCATTATTCCCCGAGAAACAAACAAAAAATCAGCTCTTTTAGAATCACACGAAACATCTCAGAGGAACCTTTAAAAAAAAAAGATCTCTTTAGAGAAAATTTGAGAACTACTGGCAGGGCCTCGTTTGTTCTACGCGTTATCAAAGACTGTTATTCCACGCCATATTTTCCCTGAGGGGATGTAAAAAACACTGGGAAAAGATGATGGTGTCCATGAAGGGAAATGTAAAACATGCCTATTTTGTTTTTATTTACACCAGTGCAAGCTTGTCATTCATTCATTTTTTTGTGTGTGTAGTTTCCACACGTAATTTAAGTTCTGAATGGTCATGGGGAGGGGAGCTCTAAAAATTTAAGGTTATCTTAATCTTATAGAGGAAATTTCATGATTTTGAAAAGTCACAGCATTTAACGAGAAGGTCGAGAAATACTTACCTCTTAACAGTGTGTAAGATGTGATTTTAAGCTGAGAAATTTTGTTTGTAGACTCCCAAATCCTTTAAACGCTGACATCTTAAAGCTGAGTTTATTGTTGCTGTTGTTCTATTGGTGACCGAGGCATAGTTGGTCGTCTTAGAGCAAGAGTGGGCCATCCCACATTTGCTCTGTTTTGAGAAAATGAGGTCAGAACTCGGCGATACTGAAAGTTTTAATGACTAGTTAAGGCAAAGATTTCGTGTTATCCACCAACCAGCCAAGAACGGAAATATTACAGATATTTTTAGCAAGCAAAACAGTCAATGTCTATTGATAAAAACAATTTAAAAAGCACAAGTGTGGGATGGCCCATTCTTCCACTACGGTGACCAGTTGGTTTTAGCACATACGTTCAGTTAACAAACATCTAAATTGTGATGTATATGCTGGTGTTCAGTGGAAGACCGGCTGACAGCCGTATTTTCCTGGCTCACGGTACAAGAAGTAAGGGTTTGGATATCCCAGGTCCTGTACTGTATACCTCGGGCCCAAGGCTATCTTTGCACTGCTTTGATATCATCTCCCCCACAACAATATTGACTGTTTAATTAACAGGGATAAAAGGAGATATTTTTTTACATGTTGGCGTTGTAGAGTGTGGTTCCGTAGAACAAAGTCCACATCAATACCTTCGAGATTCCAAGCTATTTCATTCCCGCTATCAAAGAGAAAAAAAATCGTTTCTGCATGATTCCTAATGCTTGGCACTACTTCTGGGACTGCAATGAAACCGATGCTTCCCAATAATTATACTAGCATGCAGTTTTTCGCGATTTGGGGGGGGGGGGGGGGGCGTGATTTTGCTCAACATCGAACAAAAATTGTAGAACATTGAGAACCGCGAACAAAAATTGTAGAACATTGAGAACCGGGTCTAGGGAGATTGTAAAATTGTGTTGTAGTGGCTTGGAATTGTTTTTTTGCTGCTGCTTTTCTTCATTTTTTTAAAGGTAAATTCATGGCAACAGTACAAGAGTGGGAATTCTTGAAATGGTAATAAGGAATCTCGAGAGAAAAAAATCCGCGGGAGAGATATTGATGAGGGGAAATGCGGAGAAATGGCCGCAAAGTGATGAGAGTTTGGGGCTATATTGGTTCATGTAGCGAAAATACTCACAATAAAGGTATGTTTCTGATTTGGGGACAGTTTAACCAAATACTTACAATAGGTGGTCAAGTTTTGATTTGTGGTCAGTTAACCAAGATACACACGTTAAGAAGCCAATTTCGGATGTGGGGACATTTTAATCAAATACTCACAGTAAGTGGTCAATTTTTCATTTGGGACATTTTAACCAAAATACTCACAGTAAGTGGTCAACTTCTGATTTTGGGACATTTTAACCAAAATAGTCAATGTAAGTGGTCAGTTGCCGATTTGGGGACCTGGAGCCAAACCACATGTACTGACAATAAGTGACAAAATTCCGAAGATTTTATTTTGACCATTTGGCCAACGCAAAGGTTCTTGCTGCCAACTGGCATACCTGATGATGAGCGCAGCTCCAAAAACTTTCCAAACCTCTAAACATTGCGCGAACAAAACACAATTTAGCGACGTAGTGCATAATTATTGACATTCCAAAAAAATTAATTCACGAACAAAATTTTTTTTTTTTTTTTGAAAGGGTAGTTAACCCCATCATTTGTGAAAAGCCTAGAGCCCGATGAGGACAAAAATGGGGCCTCCTGGATACAAACCAAATGACCTGCTCCAATTTTTTAATAGGCAAGATTTTTTTTTTTCAGATTTAAAGGTTGATTAGCTTCATCATTTGAGAAAAAGCATAGAGAGTCCAATGAGGTCAAATCAGGTCTATAGGATAATGTAAAACCAAATGCACCGCATCAAGTTTTGAATGGAAAGGATATTCATCGATTTAGTTCTGACGCCATTGGGTGGGTGCTCTCTGTTGATGAAGAATTAATCTCATGAAAGTCGGCATATTTACATTGCCATCATTGAAATGTTCAGATGAAGGATGGCCTGAATGGATGTCAAGCAATCTATGGAGAGAGAATGTAGAAAAATGCTGCTGGATGAAAGAAAATCATTTGCCGCTTGAAGAAATAGATGTCGCTAAGTTAGGTATTAATGCTGCACTTGTGCGTGCGTGCGTGCGCCTGCATATGTCTGTGTGTGTGTGTTTGTGTGAAAAGGAGAAGGAGAGCTGGTGGGGTATTTTTGTTGTTGTTGTTGTTTGTTTGTTTGTTTGTTTGTTTTTTGCTGCACAGGTGTCTGCGGGTGGTTGATGGGCGCTTCTGGTGGGGTCTCCTTCTGTTCCTTCATTCTGTTATATTCTGTCTATCGTCTTGCTTCTTACCAGCATGATAATATTACCGTTATCGTGTCGACACGCGCTCAAACTCGGCCTCAAAACGTGGCTGCGCAGGCAGCAAGCTACTATTACTCTCCTCTCCCTGCGCCATGTGTGTTTTTATGTGTTCGTTTGTGCTACATGTCCTGCATGTTAGTACTACCCCCCCCCCCCAATCTCTTTCCTCCATCCTCACCCCCCCCCCTCCCCTCCCCTCCTGTCCTCCATCCGAACTCAAGCTTGTCTACTCTCTGGCGATGCGGTTCGTGCCTTGATAGGTGAAATGGCTTAATATTTTTCTATGTGTGTGTGTGTGTGTGTGTGTGTGCGAGTTGTTTGTCAGTTTGTGACAGAGAGACAATTTAAGGGGAAGAGATTTCATGGACGCTATAGTTGTCTTCATAGTCCCTTCCAAATTACTTACTTGGGAGTCATGAAAAAAGGCCATCCTTAAAGTACTTTCGCTCGGAAGGGGGGGGGGGGTGACCAGGGATGTGGCAAACGTATATGGGGGGGGCAGGAGAATGCACGTACGCTTTTCAATTACGGTAATGAAGTAAAAAGTTTGGATTTTGTTTTTTCATCAACAAATAAACTTCAACAAAAGAATTGAAAAGTAGGATTATAGATATCGAAGACAGACTATATAACTATTAAAATAGTCAAACAGTCCTTTGCAAGCGACACGTAAAGTTGGGGAACGTGAAAGCCTTTTTCAATGGACATTCGTCATTTTAATGATCGAACACTTGTAACACTTGTAACAAAGAGGGGGTGAGACGCAGGGGGTAGAAAAAAAACGCCAAAATCAAGTCTACGTAATTTATGGATGACCCCAAACCAAAATTAAACTTTAAGTGACATTCTGTGATTCGGCTATTGTGAGTTGAAGTTGTCTCCGTGAAACCTAAATAAGGTTACCCGTTCGTCCTCTTTGTGTGTGGACGGACCTTTGCTGGCCGACCTCTCCTTGTTGTTTGAGTAGTTCACGCAACGAGGACAAGTCGATAGCGTTGTTGCCTGTACAGAGATGTTTGAAAGGATCTGTGATTAAACTGCTTATTTCCACTGATTG